>CM076737.1:9021526-9048874 GCA_038501795.1 Pseudopleuronectes americanus
CTCCACACGTCATCCATCCACTCCCTTCTACCCCCCTCTCCCCAACCCCAACAGTCAACCAGGCCCTTGATGTCCTAGCCTCGTGTTCCTATTTTCTAACAGTTTCCAAATTACATGATATATTTCAGAAGGTTGTTTCTATTCTATATACCTCCACCCCCTCTCGATCATGACCCCCCACCCATCCCTCTGTCACGGGACAGCCACCTCCCCCCCCCCCCCCCCCCCTTGCGTCACGATGTATCACTTTATATAGTTCTACCACTATGCAACTAATTTGCGGTTTCTCTACCAGTTTTTTTAGGAAGTGTTTGTTCAACTTTATAGTCACACTTCTCTAAAACAGTTTAGAACCTGAACTTCTACACCGTACTCAAATAAATTCCAATCTAACTGTGGACAACCAGAAATTCTGTAAATGGTTCTTTCTTGGTGTCACCAATGTTCATGTATTTGATTCACGACCTGGCTCAAGCCGCTAAGTACCAGTCAGTGTTGGGATGTAACAAAGCACATTTACTTAATTAACTTTTCATGTATCTGTACTTGACTTAAGTAGATTTATTATCAGGTACTTTTTACTTTTCCTCCTCTTCATATATCAGCAAGTATCTGTACTTTGTACACTTGCCAAGTTTTACCTTTAATACATCAATAACTGAATGACTCTTACTCAAGTTAATGTGGTACTTCTACATTTAATTGAGTACATTTTTTAATAGTTTATTTGTACTTTTACTAACCTTTGATATTTCAGTACTTCCTCCCCCCACTAGTTCCAGTTGAGGGTAAAATGTGATGCTATAAATACAGTTACGTTTAGACAATGGAGCCAAAAGAAGAACCGAACCAAGTGAACATCCTTTGAATGAACTGCAGCATTGACTGAAAGCCGTGCCTCATCACCCGCCTACAGAGGATTCAGAATATACAAGACTCAGCCGTTACACATCACACATATTCCTGACTGTACATCCAGTTGTCGCAGGAGACCCAGTTCTAAAACTCGCCTGTATTTAATGCCTCAGAAACATTTTATATTATTTCCCACTTGTTTGGACTTCTCAAAGTCACATTAACACCACAACAACTCTGAGTCCAGAGCAACTCAGGCAGGGATGCTAATGCTCACTGTTAATTATCCCCCTGTTTACTCAAACAGTCAATATCATACACAAGTTTCACACACACACACACAAACACACACACACACACAAACACACACAACTGGGCGTTAAAGCATTGTTGTCTGCCTAATCAAACAAGCTTCCCCCAAACAAATTGTGCCGCATTGTTCATCAATTACTCATTTGGTATTAATTAAGACCTGCTCTGTTTTTCAAAGTTGAATTTGATGATGGTGGTTTTCTCCTGAGGCTGCTCACCCGCCTCGCTTTTCCCTCTCCCCCCCCCACGAAGCTTGTCGCTGTGTCCTCTGCGGCGACACGATAAAAAAAATGTTGCATCGGTGAAAAGCCTTTTATTTTTTTCTGAATGTTTCATTTGAGGTGGAAAAAAGCTGGATTCGTTCATAAAGAGACCAAAAAAAAATGTTACGAAATTGACACAGCCATTCTAAGCCAATATATATTTAAGATTAAATAAGTAAAATGTTTTCTCCCTCATAATCTCTTAATCCCTTTTGAGAGAGTCGGTAAAGGAACACACGCTCACCGAAATACACCAGCACCGGGGCGAACACACCGCTCAATAATAGAATATATATATATATATATATATATATATATATTTGAGGGATGCATACAAGAAGGATTTGAATATTGTAAACAGGTGCTGAACCACTTCCCAGGAAAGGCGGAATACACACACACACACACACACACACACACACACACACACACACACACACACACACACACACACACACACACACACACTGTACACGACTCCGCGCTCCACATTCTATAAATACAGAGAAGCCCAAGCCAAACACTAAAACATCATATGCAAATAATACCACTCATCATACACACAGATGGAGGAGCCATGCAGGCTGTATCACACCCCTCTACACTGCAAAATGCAGCCTGTCATACATTATGCATATGGAAGAGACGTGGACCAGTGTTTTACATCAGAGTAAAAAGCAGCAGCTTGCATCACAACAGCAACACAATACCACTGTTTATTGTGCCTCCGTGGAAATGCATATTGTAAACCGAAGTGCTTGTGTGTGTGTGTGTGTGTGCTTAGGTGAGTGTGTGGGAGACGGTAATCTGCTATGCAACAGTAAAACAGATTTTCAGTCACATTGCTTTAGTGTCTTTACGGAAAAAGGCACTCAAACGCACAGAGGCAAAGTCGCAGGTTGTATTGTGTGTCCGCTGAATATAGACGCACATCCTGCTCGTCCAGTATGCAGAAGGTGTTTGCAGATTTACAAACACACTTATCCTGCACGATGAGTAGGATGGAGATTGGGTTGTGTGCTTCTGTTCTGCACATACACACATGTTTTTTCTTTTTCTGCAAGTGTGTTTGTGTGTGTGTGTAGGTGCAAATCTATTTTTTCTGCGAAGCTGCATAATAAGTGTGTGATTGAGTGTCGCCTACTGTGTGTATCTGGTTTCTTGAATTAAATGGTTTTATTAAAATGAGCCGTCAACCCAAACCCAAGCCGTTCCATCACATTTGCACCAGACAGATACAGTCCCCTGATACGGCATGTACACATTTTCACACATGCAGACTGCAGGTGTGTATAATCAGATAAGTGTGTTGTGTTGTTTGCCTGTTGAAAGTCAGTAAACAATGCAGCCATGTTGTGTACCCCAGGTCTGTGCGCCGAGAAAACAGACAAACACACAAATGGTTTCCCTCAGTTAATAAGAGAGAGAGAAAGTTCTTCTCCTGACTAAAAAGAAGACGTGTACCGGGAGCTGTTCAGTCGTGTGCTAACAGTTTAAATACAAATGCTTCGGACGTGTTCTCCCGGCTTTTTGCTGCTATCCCCTCTGTTTTGTCACTGAAGCACAATGACTCATGGGATATGTTGGACAGGGAAGGAACCACCTGGTGGAACCTTTGTTGCTCGGGGGTGGAGGGACACGTTTTTCGGCCGCATTTGTCCAGAGCCTTGGAACAGGGACAGTGTGGTCACGCAACACTTTGACACAATCTCTCTTGTAATGCAGCCCCAGAATTAATACAAAAAAGAAAACACAAATAAATAGATCAATCTTGGATTACACACCAATTACTTAATTTTCAAATAGCTCAAAGCAACGCTATGCAATTAACTCTAACTGACATTATAATATCAGGAATCCCTTCTTCTTTGGTGTTCTAGCTGCCAGTGGCGGTTCTGCTTAACTGCCGTTTTTTGAGCGGTGAAGAAGAAGTGACTCCGCAAAAAGAAAACTCCAGTTTAATCTGGGTGAAACTACTTGAAATCACTTTGAAAGAGCGGTACATGGATCTGTGCTCTCAGCCGCGAGACAACATCTTCTGCAGAATCTGAGGCCTTCTCTGACGCTGGTGTCGGTGCGAACATCTTCAGAATACACTGCATGTGAGGTTGGGTTCAAAGCTTATCTATTTAAAATGCACAAACAGTGCAGAGTCTCTGAGGACGCAGAGGATGCACTTGTTGTTCTCTGTGTAGTTGCTGATCAAAGCAAATCTGCTCTTTTGTAACCAAACAAGGGGCGAAATTGATCAAAGACACAAATTAGCGATTTGGACGACAGGAGGCGCAGCGAGTCGCCAGTTCGATGCCTTCTTTATGGCCGGCGCTCAGGCACGTCTGCTCATCGCTATCAGCGTTTGTGTTACTGATTGTGTAACGTGTGATTATCCTCTTGCGAGATACACAGTATATGTCACAATCAAATCTGCATCCTGGGAGCCGAGCCCCGGATAGACTTATCTCACGGAGCAGCACGCGTTCCGACTAATAATGGCCATCAGTCTTCGCAGTGCAAACAGCAGACTCTCATTACATCTGTGTTCAGTTTGAATGAGTGTTTGTGTGAAGCTGTGTATGTGTGTGCGTCTGTGTGTGTGTCCGTAGCTGAGGTGTGTGTCTCATTAACAGTGTTGTTTACAGACGGGACTTGTGCGATGGCAAGAGACAAAGGATGAGTTCCAATCATTTCATTTTAATTAAACTGAGCCTTTCAGCGCTCGCTCTCACAACGCGCCTCGTCTCTCCAGTATTTTCGGACCCTTTTCACCTCCTCCTCTTCCTCCTCCTCTTCCTCCCTCGCCCCGCCGATTTATTCTGCCTCACTGTTTTTACACTATAACTGCCAAATTCCCTTACTAGCATGTGTCCCCTTGGCCACGGGGACCGGCACGTTCCCGGGGCCTTGGCAGGACCTGTGACGACCCGAGTCATGCCAGGGAAGGCCGATGTGACTGGCAGCAGCGGACATGGTGGGCCCGCTCCAAGTCCATCACCACCAGAGAGGGCTGGCGGACGGAATCGGCTGCATGACTACAAGCTCACTTGGGTGTGAAGCAAATGTCATCCCAAGCTCTTTTTATTCCTCCCTACCCCCCCCACGTATTTCTTCCAAATGGCTTGTATTGGTTTTTGTGCTTTTCGCAGTTGACCATGTGCTTGTTTGTTCTGGGATGACTGTCGCCTTTCTTTCTTTTATTAGAATTAGATAAATATGATTTGGCGTTGATTGATGGAGAATCCAAACCAAACGGATGCCAGCAGTTGGAGAGTGGACGACAGTTAGATGAGGACATGCCTCTGCTAACTTTAAAGAATTGAATGGAATGGAATAAAGTAGAGTTGAGAAGAATAGAATAGAGAATAATAGAGTAGTGTAGATTCACTGCACGGAGTAAATTAAGTTAAGTAGCCGTCCTTGTTGGTGCTTTCTTACAATCATACACCAGTTAAAAAAGACAATTAGAAATTGATTATAATTATAATGTAACTTCTGAAAACAGTGAGATGGCTTATTGTTGTAAAAGAGCAGCTTTAGTTTACAGTACAAAACAAGCTGCTGCTGATTCAATATATGCATTTATACTTTTAAGATGCTGATGGAAGTCAATATGTAAATGTATACATATGAGGTGAGCTTGTTGTCAATATTTCATTTTTTTTCCCCACTTCTTTAGTATTCTGCCGTGCTGAGGTCCAGACAGACAGAGTCAGGGATTTTAAATGAGGGCTGGACTAAATTAATCAAAGTATTATCAAAACCAAAGTGCAGCCAATGAAATAACCATAATCGCATAAGCTGCAGTTTTAATAAAGGTAAAATATGTAAGGATTTGTGACTTACACTTGCACAAATCCTATTCTCCAGATGTGAACACTCCAGATCATCATTTTGTACATGAAAAATGAAATGCAACAATTCCTGCCAAACACATGACTCATATCAGAATTCTGTTACCCTTCCAAATTTAAGCAATATGATTTTTTTGGGCACATTATTCAGCCATTTCAACTACATATTGAAATCCAGCATCACTGAATTCTTTTCCAATGGTCCTGCTGCCAAAATACTGAAAGTTTGGCGATAAGGTTTTGCACATTGTCTGTGTCTAACCTGAAAAAAAAAGGAATTATGTGTTAACTGACAGAACACGAGGTTCACTGCAGCAGAGAAAAATCCGGTGTGAAGTTTTCCGCCTTTTGGAAAGAACAAAACACAGCGACAAATCCTACTAAATTCACCTTGTTCCACATCTTTCTCACCCGATTGTTCCAAAATACTCACACAGAGAAGAAACCTGCCAAAGTACAGACAGACAGAAAGTCAGACTGCATGGGGGAAACAAATCTGGTTGAAAAGAAAAGAATTGGCATGATTTTTCTTACAGTATATTTGCCCAAAACAAACACTGTGATTCTAGAAATGTAGCAAAATGCACCATTATACAATTTATTCAATAAACTCTAAAAGGAGAAATTGCCAAAGTCAAGAGTTCAATATTTCGCACATGTTTTTCAAACTTTTTTTGAATTGCTTTTGTTTTCTTTTCTTTTGGGTCAAGTCCTCAAACGCAGCGTGCCGGCAAAAATAGTTACTAGGTCACCAAATCTGCATTAATCCACCACTGAAAACAGTTCCTAACAAATGCACTATTTACTGGTGTTTGAATTAACGTCTGCTCCAAAGTTCCCACATGTTTTAGAAAGAAAAAACTCGACAAAAGAAGTAATTGTGACCTATTTTTGAAGGATTTACATATTCGCTACAGAAACAAATAAGGAGTTTTGAACAAACACTTTGTTTTAGTTATTTCCTCTAAATCAAGATGCAAAATCATGGTTGAACCGAAACCACCCAAAGTATCTGAATAGATTAACTCATTTTTCAGAAATGTCTAAATAACCTTATGAAACTTTGTGGTGTGCTTTCAGCTGTGTGTGTAGTTTCACCTGTGTGTCCTGTTGTGTTAGTGTTTGAAACCCGGGTTAAGATGTGACAACTTAGCTAAACATTTTGTTCCACATGTGGTCTCATTTTCTACTCCAGTGCAAAAGTACAGGTGCAGTGTAAAAGCCTTAATACATAATTCACCGCCATCTGTCCACAGCACATGTTGTGTTGTTGTACCCTCTTCTCCTCCGTCTTGTCTGCATCTCCCTCTCTCTCTTTCTCTCTCTGTTTTGTCTTTTTTGTCTGTCTCTCACACACACACACACACACACACACACACACACACACTTCTCTTCTTTCATTCCCATGCATGCCCTCTGACTCTTCCATGTCTACAATATCTTTTCCCTTTTCTTTCTCTCTCTCCATCTGCTTCTCTCCGTCTCACATCTCCTCCTCCTCCTCCTCCTCCTCGGCTCCCTCCAGCTCACTCTCTTTCTTTACAGGGCTGTCGATGACTCCCCCGTGTCACAGCACGACTTTACACCTGGGGGTCAATTAGCATTTTGCAAAAACTTATCGGGCCTCTTGTCCTGCGCTGTGTGTGCGTGTATGTGCGTGTGTGTGTGTCAGTACGTGTAGGTGTGTGTTTGTTTGCTCTCAATCTCATCAGGTCTCTTGTGGAGGCTGACAGTGCGGTGGCCCTGTGAATCAGTTTCTTTCGTGGTCCTTATAGAGTAAGAGGCTGCAGAATGTGGGTGGTTAAGTGTCTCTGTGTGTGTGTCTCTGTGTGTCTCTGTGTGTCTCTGTGTGTGTGTGGGAAGCGTGTCAGCTTAGTGCAGAGCGGGAGCCCACTGTTTAGTCTTCTTCGCTGTGGCTGGTGCAGAGGCTGCTGCTCATAGTAGCTGAGCCTCGAGGGGGAGAGCAGGAGGAGGAAGAAGAGAGAGGAGGAGGAGGAGGAGAGGCTAAGGAGGCGACACGGGAGGGAAAGAGGGTTAATGCAAGTTCAACAATACAAGGATGCAATATTTTGTCAGGTTTCAAACTATGTAAGTATAGCCTTGTCATTTTTAAGCAAATAGGCCATTTGAACTAAATCTTCTGATCCTTTCATTAACCGGCTTTAATCGTGAGTGATTTTAATTTGAAAGGTGTCACAGATCTCACGTCTTCTTCCAGCTACGGGTTAAGCTCCAGAAACACTGGAACCAACGCATCACGCTATTGGATCAGAGCATCTGAAATAAGACCTTCTGAGCTCCATCAGCATCTTAGTATAACCTGAACTGTCAAATGTATGGCCGTACTGGGAAGATATGAGCTTTAACTCACAACAAGCACATATGGCTGCCAGTGCAGAAAAGGACTTAAAATGATTTTCGTCAAAATAAGTCAGACAAATCAAACGTTAAAATGAAATCATAAAGACCAAAGAAATAAAAGTATAGCATTTAGTGAGTCACGTTGGACAATAACATACAAAGTGAGTGTGCAGCGGACTTCTGGGCATGTGACTTAACAACTAGGTGAACAGCGTCAAGCTCTACAAGGGTAAATTAAAATAATAATAAGATAATAAGATATTTCATATTATTGCATGACTTTATACACAAGCCATCCTCGGATGGAAAAACTTCCTTTGCATCAATTCAGCAACTTAAAGCTCTGTGACTGAACAACAGACCCTTTATAGTTATCAAAGGGGGAAATGTGTTGTTGTAATTCTTGTTATTCCGTTTCTTATTCCCGAGCTCTTTTCCGTTTTTTTATTTTTTCCATATAATTGCAGCCTGAGCTGCGGCGCCCTGCATTGTGTGGAGGATTCTAAAATGTGCAAACCATCGGGGGGGTTCGATGGGCGGGGGATGAGGTAATCAGGGACATAATGGAGAACCTGTTTGGTTACGTGTGTTTGAATCAATTTCAGGCTTCAGAATGTTTTTTAGCATTGAACCCCATAATTGTCCTCACCGCACCATTCAGTAGCAACACAGCATGGGTCCTGTTGGCATGTTTTTTTAAATTATGGATTTAACTTGCTCTAACTTGACCGTGTTTGAATGCGCATTGCTGTTCTATACACTGTTTCATACCGTTATTTATTTAATGTGTTAAGTATGACTGTGCCGGGACCGTGTCCCTTTAAATATTATTGTGCGTGATGACGTCGAGCCCAGTGCCTGCTGGGTAACGTGATGACGTCGAGCCCAAGGCTTGCTGGGTAGTCAAGCGCCATTTTGTTTGTTGTTGCGTAGTTACTAAATAAACGGGACACAGACTTGTGTTCCCAACTTCAAGAATTGTTTTCTGCCTTACGAATGCAAATTCTACAATGGCTTCTTTGTAAAAACTTTCCAGGTTTCTCGTTTGACGCTAATTCCAACTCCAAACAAAATGTTTCATTAGTGTTTAAAGCATCATCCAACGCCTACTGAGCTGCTTTTTCCAAGGCTTAATTCTTGCTTCCACTTTGTTTCAATAGTAAATGCAATAAATACACATGGATTTCATTTACCATTACGAGATAACCGGATAAAATGAGGGACATAGAGGTGAGTAAGTGAAAAAGAATTTGATGTATCAAAATGTGGGAGGAAAAAAGCTTCTACTGGTTTTCTGACTCGTGGCAATTTGCTGCGAAAACCTTGAGAGAAATCGCCTCTCGGCAGGTGAGCACTTTATTTCCTCAAATGACCCCAAATGACAATTTCATTCCTCATATTTGCACACCCCATTTTCCATGATTGTCTGATCGCCCACCTCGATTTCCTCCCTGTTGTTCCCTCGACTTGGTAATTTGTTTAGTTTTCTCTTCTTCTTCTTTTTTCCCCTGCCCAGTCTTCCACATCAAGAGGAAATAAATTGACTCTCCGATCTCCCCGATCTCCCCTGGCGGGCTCCGAACCCGGTAATTTAGAGCGAGGGAGGCCGGGGAAAAGTCTGTCGAGAAGGATTCATCTCCGCAATCCCCGAGCCTCACAATTTTATCGCCAGGTCTTTAAAAGCATGTTTAATGCGCTGCCCCAAATGGAGAATTGCGCTTATAGATCACTCCCAACACAATTCTCTGTCTTCCTCAGGCCAGCAGTGGTTTATCTGTTTTAGTTAAGTTGGTGTTTGTGTATGTCGCCTGCCGCAGTGTGTAGGTGTGTGCACGTCCTGTGCGTGTGGACAGAGACGGATGGCTCGGTTGCTCGGCACCAGAGGGACATAGGAGCCTCCATAGGGTCAAGGAAAAGCAGACCACATTCATATTTAAAGCAGGAAGAACTTTCCAGCTCGTCCTTTGTTTCTGCTCCGCCTTCTCGTATTTGTCTTTCAGCAGGAATCCTTGAGAACTGAATTCCACTCTACTGATGTGAAAACACTTTAAAGAAAGATGTGAGGGGACAGTTCCTGTCATTTTTTAAATTTCTGTGGTACGGAGAGATGTGCGTGTGGCCGGTCCGGAAGCTGTGAGCCGTGTATAACAATGAGGTATGAAGCCACATCCATTTATACAACCTGGTGTAATTTTAAGAGAAACCTTGAAACCGGGTTGTCACTTCCCCCCGACGTGGTGATGTGCTGCTGGATGTGGGAACTGACAAGGCTTCTGCTGCAGGAACCACCACCAGGAGTCTAATAGGGGATCATCCTGCTGCTGTGACAGCTCCCCCCCCCCAGTTTCATTATATATGAAAAGGTGGCAGGTTCGTGCTGACTGGCAAAATAGGATCCTCTCAAAAGCTCACTCTTTGACACAAACACATTACTGCAGTTTTTGCACATTTACCCCAAGTTTACCATCATATTTAACATATTTATTTGCCCAGCTTCTATTTAAGCTTTCTATGCTATATGAATACAAATTATTATAACTATTAGTAGTAGTACTAGTTGAATGAGTTGTAGTAGTTGTAGTAGTAGTAGTTGTACTAGTAGAAGAAGTAGTAGAAGTAGTTTTAGAAGTAGTAGTAGTATTCCACTTCACGGCTACTGTTTCTGTGGAACATAACTGTTGAATACTCAAGATTCAGTCCACACATTACTGCGTATGTATATTGCTCTGTATTATGGTTCTTGTTTGCAACGCATGTGATTTATAGACATTGAGACTGAAAGGTAAAGTTGTTGTGTTGTACGTACTTTGCTTATGATGCTGGGTTTAAGAGCTCGGGGCTTCTGAAGGGTCATTTAAGGTAGCTGCATGTTTTTCCGTTAAGTTCAAGCATCAGCAGTATTTTGTCCCTAATTGCTTACTCCACCTTTGAGAGCGCTGGGGCTAAATTAATTGTAAGTGGCCCAACGCTATGCAGAACGTGCAGGAGAGAAAAGAGTGGCTGGGAAAGGGAGAAACACTTCAGCTCTAACGACTCATCTGCATGACCACGCTCTACGGCTCGGCCCTGAACGCACCACACGGTTAACGTTCTCTTCCGAGCATTTGGAGGAATTGAGAATGAGGGACAATGGGGAGGATTGGATTCATTACATTCCTCCAGGGCTCACGCAACTGATTAGTCATGTTCCATAATTTACCGTTGAATCACCGTGTCTGGGAAGGTGGAGCCGTTGCACTGTGTAATAACTTCCAGGAATTTTTGATTAAAGGGAATTTATGCCCGGTAACTTCCCTCCCCTGGCAGCGTTGTCATTCTGTGAAACATCACCGTGTTCTCCTCTTATTTATTTACCCAATTTCCTTCAGTCTATGCTTTTCTTTTGGTCTCGTTTTTTTTTGACCGTGCCTGCCTGCCTACACCTTGTTAATGGTCCAAAGCTCCACAGCTGGCAACACAGAGTTGGGCCGAGGGAGATAGTTGAAATCTTCCTATCGCAGTGGCCACGAAGCTGGAGTAGATGTGGCCAAGGGCGTTCCTGCTGTGGCGCTGCAGCGTCCAACTCAAACAAAAGAGATGGAGAGAGAATGGCAGCCCACTTACACACATGCATGTTTATAAAGACTACGAGGAGGAAGACGAGGGAAGACAGATCAATGACGAAGAACAAAAAAAAACTGGAGATTCTCGCAGCGTCTTTAAACTGGTGCTTGTTATGCAGACGGCTGCTGGTATATGATAAGACAGTGTTGTTCTCCCCTGAGGGATATTACAATACAGCATCGGGACACACTGGGATTATCAGTTTACAGTACTCTCCTTACCAGTATAAAGCACTGGGAAGTAGGTAAATGCATTTACTCGTTTTTTTTGAGGCACTTTACATTAATATTACATTAAATATTGCCCCGGCTTCCTCCAACAATTTAAAGACATGCAGATGGTGGATTAGGTTAAACTGGTCCTAAGTGTATGGTTGTTGTGATAAACTGGTGCACCTCACCTCTCGCCCAACGTCAACTGGGATTGGCTCCAGCTCCCCCTGCACCCTCAAGAGATAAGGTTTTCTATAGTTTATGGATGGATGGGAAATATTGTACTTCTTATTCATCTTCCATTGTACTAGTTCTTTTTCAGCCTGAGATTTAAAATCAGGAAAACAGATGACGAGTTTATGAAATGCAACATATTATAAAAGATAAAGGTTCCGAACATTGCTGACTTGTCAGGTCTTAAAACAGAACATTTAAAGGTTGGGTGCATTTGTCACATTTCAAATGCCAATGAGTAATTTCCTCGCTGAAAAACTTCCCAGATGATTTCATCTTAATAAATGTGAAGTTAGAAAATAGACAAAAAATGTAACCACATTTGCTCATTTTTCCTTTATTCTGAATCTTAAATCATTTCGAAATCACTCAAATTGATCAAGTTACCCATCGAATTTTCATATTTTGAGTTAAAAATGTAAATGATAATATCCCTTTAGGTTTATTGTTTTATATACAGGACTTTAACTTAGAGTACAGTTGTATGTGGTATTGTTACTCTAAGTAAACTAATTGTCTGATTCTGAATACCTCCTCCACTACTGCATTCCACACACTTCCATATGTTAACTTGGAGTCAGTGACATCTCATAGTGTGGACTTAGCATTAAAGTTAAATCAAGCCTTTTTTGCATTTTCACTTTAATAATCGAGGCTGCGTCAGACAAGCACAGACACAAGCTGCTGTCCCACAGCCACTGCCAAGTGAATTAGTGAAGAAGGAACTTAAAAATTAGCTTTTTCTTTTACAAGCTCAGCACTAAACGTTTTGTCAAGTGCAGCCAAATAAGTTCTAAGTTTAAGATTGTTCTGTTTTTCAAGCTCGGCATCTTTAATGTCTGCGGCAGTTTCTGTTTGGTGAAGCAGCCTCTGCTCAACCGCAGGGACGGTGCAGGTATACGCACATGAATATTGCAACTGGGCCCATCAAGTCAAATGAACGTCCCAGTGTCAGGGCTGATTCTAGCCTGTAGTTGTTGTGTTAAATTGGACAGATATTGCCTGCTGAGTGGCTCATATATTTGTAATGCACACGCAGGTACTCTGCGGATGTGGACGCACACGCTCTCCCTCACTCATTCATCATCTGGATGATGGTCCTGGGCTGGCAGGGTTGGTCGGGTGGTAATGGGGAATAATTTGTGTTGGTGCGCAGCCAAAAGTCTTTTAATTTGAAGCAGAGGCAGCGGCGAGCGAGCTGCAGATGGGGCGGTGTGTTTATACTGAGCTTATCTGAAATGAATCCAAATCCTCACTCTTGACAGTCTGGGCTGATTTGACACACATTTGGCAGCACTGGGTGAATATTAAACAAATTAAAAAAAATGTTTACTATATGATGCAAAATCGAATCATTCAAAATAAAGACACTAATGTTGTTTTAATAATATTTGTTTTCCTGGAGGCACCAAAATATGAAATGGAAAGCTGTTAAGTCTCGACGTCTGGTTGTTGCCCTTTTCAGGCTTGAACTCCAGAGGATGTCTGTAGTACTGCGAACAGACTTTTGCCTCTCACAAATAAACAAAGCAGGAGGAGCCTTTGACATTTGGATAAAATGTTCAATCACGGTTTCACTGAGGACATTTCAGTGGTCAGAGAACATCTTGAATATATCTCAAGGGGAATTTCATGACTTAAACTCGAGATTAACTGATTAGATATTGTTGTAAATGCACTGGTTGGCGGAGGAATGAAACCACAGGGGGGGTTATTGTAATTATAATATTTTGTAACCACACACAGATTTTGTGTTTAACTCATCCTGCGTAACAGCTGACTGAGCACCATTACCCCCCACCCCGTTCTGAAACGCTTCTTTGATGTTACTTTTGTCCTTAATTATAGCGCTTATTTTTATTAGTGAGCCGGAGAGCGCTTCAAAGTGCACCATCACACAGAGCCTCTGTAATCCTCGCCATTACAAATGACATTTAAAAGCGAGGAGACCGTTCTTTCATACGGGCTAATTGAAACTAAACTTTTCCTTTCTGCCTTTTTCTCTCACCTCACTCGTTCCTTTTATCTTTTTTAAAAATGTTCTATCTTACCCTTTTATTTGTCCTATACTTAGCTTTTCCTGCTAGGAAATAACTTTTTTTTTAGGAGAGTGGTTGAACACACACACGATTGCACACTGTTTTTTTGGCGGGGGGGGCAGGTAACCCCGTAAAATCCGTGTTTAAAAGCACTCCACACAAAACACTAAATCCACTTTTCGGATCAGTCACGACATCAAACACACTCCTCCCGCGCCACGCTCTAGTCCTCCGATCTTTGTCTGCACGCTCGCACAAACACTTTATGTGGTTGAGTCTCCAAAGCTCGGCCCGATGTACAGTATGTGGGCAGGATCACACTGAGCTGGGGTCAGAGCCGCGGCTTTTTGTGTTGGCGCAGAGAGCCTCTTGTGTAGAATGTGCGATGGTTGGATGAGTGTGTTTCTCCCCAGACTGCATCGGTAGTAGTCGAGCTGTCTGTCTGCAGGACCGGACTCGTATCTAATGTGATCATATGCAGAGTGGAAATCCCTTTAGCCTCCCAATAAAATACAATGAAAGTTTAGGAATATGAAATACTGAAGAGTTTAAGAACAGAGCTGAAGTGAACTGAATCTATAATCTTCCCTGACTTGTCTTATTCTGTAAATCCTGAAGCTCCACCGCTGTAGTTGGGTTTTGTAATTTTATGCTTCATTTTCTACATGTGTGACTTTAAGACCTGTTATATGACAGGGTTGTCATGGCAAGGCAACAATACAACCCGGAATTTTGTGTTTAAAGTGGTTAAAGTTCTTTGTTAGAAAGTGAGAAAATTTCATCTAATATTTATTTTTAGTTTTATCACTTCCAATTTCACTTGTTCATGTATGAGTTCTATATTATTTTATAAATAATAATTGAATTCAGTTGAAATAAAGCCTGAATAGAAACATTTTCGGTTGTTTTGTTTCTGTGTAGGCCTACTATAAAAAGCACTTGTACTTTTACTTTGATACTTGTACTTTTACTTTTGATACTCAAGCACATTTCAACAGCAGATACTTTTGATACTTAAGTGCATTTAATATGAGCTACTTTAAGACTTTTACTCAAATCATTTTCTGACGGGTGACTTTTACTTTTACAGAAGTCACTTTCACGGGAAGAAATCTGTACTTTCACTCAAGTATGGCCTTCAAGTACTTTATACACCAAAAAAGTACTTGGATGTGGCTTTGGTTGCTACAGAAACCAAGATTAAGAGTTGCGTCATCATGATATCCCTTAGATCATAGACAAGTCTTGAAACTCTGATTCTAATCTTTAAAAAACCTACAGTTGAAATTTAGAAAGGGTTTATTCTTTATGATGTCCTATAGTAATCGCTTATATAAAGGAAAGTCTTTGCAACCTTAAATAGCCTTTTATTTATCAGAAGTACTGTATGCCACCCAAGCTTAGAATGCATTAGATTGAATTAACAACATGCTCACTAAAATGGCTGAACACATCAAGGCGTTAAACAACATGAAAAAACAAGATGACATCAATCTTTATCGTCTGCCAGCTGGATCGAATTCTTTCTTGTTGCTGGACACACTGGGCTCTGGAGGGTATGGAATCGTGCACAAGGGCTTTAAAATAGACACCGAGGAGATAGTGGCTCTGAAGTCTGTCTCGAAAGCAGACGGCCAAAAAGAACTGGAAAACCTTGAAGCACTCCGGGAGATCGGCCTAGACGAGAACAACTTGGTCCGGTTCAACGGGCATTACCATCAAGGTGACAAAACTTATCTCGAGTTTGAAAAGCTGGATAAGACCTTGTTTGATCTGATTGGAATGTCCGGGGGCAAGGGGCGGCCTCTGTCAGAGATTCAATCGATCGCAAAGCAGATGATGGTGTCTCTGACTGCCCTGAAGAGCCTCAATATGGTCCATGCTGACATCAAGCCAAACAACATCATGTTGGTTGATCATCTGCGACAGCCCTCAAAGGTTAAGCTCATTGATTTTGGCATGGCTACTCGGGTCTCCGAATTGAAAACTGGACAGAATTTCGGGATTGTTGGTTTCAAGGCCCCTGAAGTAATGCTGGGACTTCCTTTGAATGAGGCCATCGATATGTGGGCTCTTGGCTGCATTTTGGCCTTCCTGTACCTTGGAAAATCTTTGTACAATCTAGGTCTTTGCAAATATCAGGCAATGAAGAACTTGGTACAAATAAGTGGTCAGCCCAACGATAAGCTGCTGAATTCAGGAAGGAAAACCAATGAGTTTTTTTACAAAGACAAAACATCTTAAAAAACAATTGTGGAGGCTGAAGGAAGATTGCCGCTGCAAGGAGTGTGCCGTACCAGGCAGGAAACACAAAACGTCTTTGAAGAGCAGCAAGGGGAGCCCAGCATCCTCTAGGATCCAGAAGCCCGGGCAGATTTCAAGTCTCAATGAAATTGTGATGACTCGCCCAGGTGCAGCTGATAATGAGGACACGCAGGCCTTTTTAAGCCTCCTTAAACAGATGTTGCATCTCGATGCAAACAAAAGAATCGACCCCAGCAAAGCTCTACAACATCCTTTCTTGACCATGAAGAACTTTCCCAGTGAGTGTGTCTCAGATCCCGACATGCCATCGGCCCCTGGGAGAAGACGAGTTCGGCAATTGGAAGGATGCAATGGAAAGAGCAAAACAACTTCTGTAGTAGGGGAAAAAGGTAGATGCCACTCATCTGCTAACAGAAGTAAAGCTGAGGCATCACCTGAAAGGGCAAGAGATGGTCGTGTTGAGAAAATCTCTCGCACAGACAAACAAGCCAAAGGTGATGCTGAAATTTGTACCCAAAAGAGGAATATGAAGAACATTCCCAGTGAGTGTGTCTCCAATCGCGACATGCCATCGGTCCCTGGGAGAAGACGAGTTCCCCGATTGGCAGGATGCAATGGAAAGAGCAAAACAACTTCTGTAGTAGGGGAAAAAGGAAGATGCAACACATCTGCTAACAGAAGTAAAGCTGAGGCATCACCTGAAAGGGCAAGAGGTGGTCGTTGTGATGAGAAAATCTCTCGCAATGACAAACAAACCAAAGGTGATGCTAAAAAAAGTACCCGAAAGAAGTGTATGAAGAAAGTCCTCAAATTTTTTAAGGGGCTGTTACCTTTTTGAAACATGGATGATGCTGAATAAACTCAGGTCTGACCTTGAGGGAGACATCTTCTTTTCCCTGAAGAGCTCTCACGTTACTCAACACAGCTCCAAGCAACTAGATGGATACCTGGCCCTTACAGCAGATCAGATGGATGTACTGAAGACGTTCCCTGCTGTCTGCAAGTTGTCTGTTTAGCTGAACACACCTCTGCCTGCCTCTGCAGCCTGGGAACGACTGTTTAGCTTTGCAGGACTTGTCTTCAAGTTTGTGGACTATTAATAAAGCACTATGACAAATTAAAACCTGGAGTCCTAATTTTGGGCATTTCATTATAGGCGTACCCAAGTTTAACCTCTGCATTGCGTTTTTAGATCTGCTTATTTCAAAAAAGAATTCGTAAACTTTGGTATAGGTGATGTCTAAATGGCAAAATGATGTCAGAATCAAAATCCTTATGGTCAATTTCCAGACAAAACACTAAATCCACTTTTCGGATCAGTCACGACATCAAACACACTCCTCCCGCGCCACGCTCTAGTCCTCCGATCTTTGTCTGCACGCGCGCACAAACACTTTATGTGGTTGAGTCTCCAAAGCTCGGCCCGATGTACAGTATGTGGGCAGGATCACACTGAGCTGGGGTCAGAGCCGCGGCTTTTTGTGTCGGCGCAGAGAGCCTCTTGTGTAGAATGTGCGATGGTTGGATGAGTGTGTTTCTCCCCAGACTGCATCGGTAGTAGTCGAGCTGTCTGTCTGCAGGACCGGACTCGTATCTAATGTGATCATATGCAGAGTGGAAATCCCTTTAGCCTCCCAATAAAATACAATGAAAGTTTAGGAATATGAAATACTGAAGAGTTTAAGAACAGAGCTGAAGTGAACTGAATCTATAATCTTCCCTGACTTGTCTTATTCTGTAAATCCTGAAGCTCCACCGCTGTAGTTGGGTTTTGTAATTTTATGCTTCATTTTCTACATGTGTGACTTTAAGACCTGTTATATGACAGGGTTGTCATGGCAAGGCAACAATACAACCCGGAATTTTGTGTTTAAAGTGGTTAAAGTTCTTTGTTAGAAAGTGAGAAAATTTCATCTAATATTTATTTTTAGTTTTATTTCTTCCAATGTCACTTGTTCATGTATGAGTTCTATATTATTTTATAAATAATAATTGAATTCAGTTGAAATAAAGCCTGAATAGAAACATTTTCGGTTGTTTTGTTTCTGTGTAGGCCTACTATAAAAAGCACTTTTTTACATTTCAACAGTAGATACTTTTGATACTTAAGTGCATTTAATATGAGCTACTTTAAGACTTTTACTCAAATCATTTTCTGACGGGTGACTTTTACTTTTACAGAAGTCACTTTCAGGGAAGAAATCTGTACTTTCACTCAAGTATGGCCTTCAAGTACTTTATACACCAAAAAAGTACTTGGATGTGGCTTTGGTTGCTACAGAAACCAAGATTAAGAGTTGCGTCATCATGATATCCCTTAGATCATAGACAAGTCTTGAAACTCTGATTCTAATCTTTAAAAAACCTACAGTTGAAATTTAGAAAGGGTTTATTCTTTATGATGTCCTATAGTAATCGCTTATATAAAGGAAAGTCTTTGCAACCTTAAATAGCCTTTTATTTATCAGAAGTACTGTATGCCACCCAAGCTTAGAATGCATTAGATTGAATTAACAACATGCTCACTAAAATGGCTGAACACATCAAGGCGTTAAACAACATGAAAAAACAAGATGACATCAATCTTTATCGTCTGCCAGCTGGATCGAATTCTTTCTTGTTGCTGGACACACTGGGCTCTGGAGGGTATGGAATCGTGCACAAGGGCTTTAAAATAGACACCGAGGAGATAGTGGCTCTGAAGTCTGTCTCGAAAGCAGACGGCCAAAAAGAACTGGAAAACCTTGAAGCACTCCGGGAGATCGGCCTAGACGAGAACAACTTGGTCCGGTTCAACGGGCATTACCATCAAGGTGACAAAACTTATCTCGAGTTTGAAAAGCTGGATAAGACCTTGTTTGATCTGATTGGAATGTCCGGGGGCAAGGGGCGGCCTCTGTCAGAGATCCAATCGATCGCAAAGCAGATGATGGTGTCTCTGACTGCCCTGAAGAGCCTCAATATGGTCCATGCTGACATCAAGCCAAACAACATCATGTTGGTTGATCATCTGCGACAGCCCTCAAAGGTTAAGCTCATTGATTTTGGCATGGCTACTCGGGTCTCCGAATTGAAAACTGGACAGAATTTCGGGATTGTTGGTTTCAAGGCCCCTGAAGTAATGCTGGGACTTCCTTTGAATGAGGCCATCGATATGTGGGCTCTTGGCTGCATTTTGGCCTTCCTGTACCTTGGAAAATCTTTGTACAATCTAGGTCTTTGCAAATATCAGGCAATGAAGAACTTGGTACAAATAAGTGGTCAGCCCAACGATAAGCTGCTGAATTCAGGAAGGAAAACCAATGAGTTTTTTTACAAAGACAAAACATCTTAAAAAACAATTGTGGAGGCTGAAGGAAGATTGCCGCTGCAAGGAGTGTGCCGTACCAGGCAGGAAACACAAAACGTCTTTGAAGAGCAGCAAGGGGAGCCCAGCATCCTCTAGGATCCAGAAGCCCGGGCAGATTTCAAGTCTCAATGAAATTGTGATGACTCGCCCAGGTGCAGCTGATAATGAGGACACGCAGGCCTTTTTAAGCCTCCTTAAACAGATGTTGCATCTCGATGCAAACAAAAGAATCGACCCCAGCAAAGCTCTACAACATCCTTTCTTGACCATGAAGAACTTTCCCAGTGAGTGTGTCTCAGATCCCGACATGCCATCGGCCCCTGGGAGAAGACGAGTTCGGCAATTGGAAGGATGCAATGGAAAGAGCAAAACAACTTCTGTAGTAGGGGAAAAAGGTAGATGGCACTCATCTGCTAACAGAAGTAAAGCTGAGGCATCACCTGAAAGGGCAAGAGATGGTCGTGTTGAGAAAATCTCTCGCACAGACAAACAAGCCAAAGGTGATGCTGAAATTTGTACCCAAAAGAGGAATATGAAGAACATTCCCAGTGAGTGTGTCTCCAATCGCGACATGCCATCGGTCCCTGGGAGAAGACGAGTTCCCCGATTGGCAGGATGCAATGGAAAGAGCAAAACAACTTCTGTAGTAGGGGAAAAAGGAAGATGCAACACATCTGCTAACAGAAGTAAAGCTGAGGCATCACCTGAAAGGGCAAGAGGTGGTCGTTGTGATGAGAAAATCTCTCGCAATGACAAACAAACCAAAGGTGATGCTAAAAAAAGTACCCGAAAGAAGTGTATGAAGAAAGTCCTCAAATTTTTTAAGGGGCTGTTACCTTTTTGAAACATGGATGATGCTGAATAAACTCAGGTCTGACCTTGAGGGAGACATCTTCTTTTCCCTGAAGAGCTCTCACGTTACTCAACACAGCTCCAAGCAACTAGATGGATACCTGGCCCTTACAGCAGATCAGATGGATGTACTGAAGACGTTCCCTGCTGTCTGCAAGTTGTCTGTTTAGCTGAACACACCTCTGCCTGCCTCTGCAGCCTGGGAACGACTGTTTAGCTTTGCAGGACTTGTCTTCAAGTTTGTGGACTATTAATAAAGCACTATGACAAATTAAAACCTGGAGTCCTAATTTTGGGCATTTCATTATAGGCGTACCCAAGTTTAACCTCTGCATTGCGTTTTTAGATCTGCTTATTTCAAAAAAGAATTCGTAAACTTTGGTATAGGTGATGTCTAAATGGCAAAATGATGTCAGAATCAAAATCCTTATGGTCAATTTCCAGACAAAACACTAAATCCACTTTTCGGATCAGTCACGACATCAAACACACTCCTCCCGCGCCACGCTCTAGTCCTCCGATCTTTGTCTGCACGCGCGCACAAACACTTTATGTGGTTGAGTCTCCAAAGCTCGGCCCGATGTACAGTATGTGGGCAGGATCACACTGAGCTGGGGTCAGAGCCGCGGCTTTTTGTGTCGACGCAGAGAGCCTCTTGTGTAGAATGTGCGATGGTTGGATGAGTGTGTTTCTCCCCAGACTGCATCGGTAGTAGTCGAGCTGTCTGTCTGCAGGACCGGACTCGTATCTAATGTGATCATATGCAGAGTGGAAATCCCTTTAGCCTCCCAATAAAATACAATGAAAGTTTAGGAATATGAAATACTGAAGAGTTTAAGAACAGAGCTGAAGTGAACTGAATCTATAATCTTCCCTGACTTGTCTTATTCTGTAAATCCTGAAGCTCCACCGCTGTAGTTGGGTTTTGTAATTTTATGCTTCATTTTCTACATGTGTGACTTTAAGACCTGTTATATGACAGGGTTGTCATGGCAAGGCAACAATACAACCCGGAATTTTGTGTTTAAAGTGGTTAAAGTTCTTTGTTAGAAAGTGAGAAAATTTCATCTAATATTTATTTTTAGTTTTATTTCTTCCAATGTCACTTGTTCATGTATGAGTTCTATATTATTTTATAAATAATAATTGAATTTCAGTTGAAATAAAGCCTGAATAGAAACATTTTCGGTTGTTTTGTTTCTGTGTAGGCCTACTATAAAAAGCACTTTTTTACATTTCAACAGTAGATACTTTTGATACTTAAGTGCACTTTAATATGAGCTACTTTAAGACTTTTACTCAAATCATTTTCTGACGGGTGACTTTTACTTTTACAGAAGTCACTTTCAGGGAAGAAATCTGTACTTTCACTCAAGTATGGCCTTCAAGTACTTTATACACCAAAAAAGTACTTGGATGTGGCTTTGGTTGCTACAGAAACCAAGATTAAGAGTTGCGTCATCATGATATCCCTTAGATCATAGACAAGTCTTGAAACTCTGATTCTAATCTTTAAAAAACCTACAGTTGAAATTTAGAAAGGGTTTATTCTTTATGATGTCCTATAGTAATCGCTTATATAAAGGAAAGTCTTTGCAACCTTAAATAGCCTTTTATTTATCAGAAGTACTGTATGCCACCCAAGCTTAGAATGCATTAGATTGAATTAACAACATGCTCACTAAAATGGCTGAACACATCAAGGCGTTAAACAACATGAAAAAACAAGATGACATCAATCTTTATCGTCTGCCAGCTGGATCGAATTCTTTCTTGTTGCTGGACACACTGGGCTCTGGAGGGTATGGAATCGTGCACAAGGGCTTTAAAATAGACACCGAGGAGATAGTGGCTCTGAAGTCTGTCTCGAAAGCAGACGGCCAAAAAGAACTGGAAAACCTTGAGGCACTCCGGGAGATCGGCCTAGACGAGAACAACTTGGTCCGGTTCAACGGGCATTACCATCAAGGTGACAAAACTTATCTCGAGTTTGAAAAGCTGGATAAGACCTTGTTTGATCTGATTGGAATGTCCGGGGGCAAGGGGCGGCCTCTGTCAGAGATCCAATCGATCGCAAAGCAGATGATGGTGTCTCTGACTGCCCTGAAGAGCCTCAATATGGTCCATGCTGACATCAAGCCAAACAACATCATGTTGGTTGATCATCTGCGACAGCCCTCAAAGGTTAAGCTCATTGATTTTGGCATGGCTACTCGGGTCTCCGAATTGAAAACTGGACAGAATTTCGGGATTGTTGGTTTCAAGGCCCCTGAAGTAATGCTGGGACTTCCTTTGAATGAGGCCATCGATATGTGGGCTCTTGGCTGCATTTTGGCCTTCCTGTACCTTGGAAAATCTTTGTACAATCTAGGTCTTTGCAAATATCAGGCAATGAAGAACTTGGTACAAATAAGTGGTCAGCCCAACGATAAGCTGCTGAATTCAGGAAGGAAAACCAATGAGTTTTTTACAAAGACAAAACATCTTAAAAAACAATTGTGGAGGCTGAAGGAAGATTGCCGCTGCAAGGAGTGTGCCGTACCAGGCAGGAAACACAAAACGTCTTTGAAGAGCAGCAAGGGGAGCCCAGCATCCTCTAGGATCCAGAAGCCCGGGCAGATTTCAAGTCTCAATGAAATTGTGATGACTCGCCCAGGTGCGGCTGATAATGAGGACACGCAGGCCTTTTTAAGCCTCCTTAAACAGATGTTGCATCTCGATGCAAACAAAAGAATCGACCCCAGCAAAGCTCTACAACATCCTTTCTTGACCATGAAGAACTTTCCCAGTGAGTGTGTCTCAGATCCCGACATGCCATCGGCCCCTGGGAGAAGACGAGTTCGGCAATTGGAAGGATGCAATGGAAAGAGCAAAACAACTTCTGTAGTAGGGGAAAAAGGTAGATGGCACTCATCTGCTAACAGAAGTAAAGCTGAGGCATCACCTGAAAGGGCAAGAGATGGTCGTGTTGAGAAAATCTCTCGCACAGACAAACAAGCCAAAGGTGATGCTGAAATTTGTACCCAAAAGAGGAATATGAAGAACATTCCCAGTGAGTGTGTCTCCAATCGCGACATGCCATCGGTCCCTGGGAGAAGACGAGTTCCCCGATTGGCAGGATGCAATGGAAAGAGCAAAACAACTTCTGTAGTAGGGGAAAAAGGAAGATGCAACACATCTGCTAACAGAAGTAAAGCTGAGGCATCACCTGAAAGGGCAAGAGGTGGTCGTTGTGATGAGAAAATCTCTCGCAATGACAAACAAACCAAAGGTGATGCTAAAAAAAGTACCCGAAAGAAGTGTATGAAGAAAGTCCTCAAATTTTTTAAGGGGCTGTTACCTTTTTGAAACATGGATGATGCTGAATAAACTCAGGTCTGACCTTGAGGGAGACATCTTCTTTTCCCTGAAGAGCTCTCACGTTACTCAACACAGCTCCAAGCAACTAGATGGATACCTGGCCCTTACAGCAGATCAGATGGATGTACTGAAGACGTTCCCTGCTGTCTGCAAGTTGTCTGTTTAGCTGAACACACCTCTGCCTGCCTCTGCAGCCTGGGAACGACTGTTTAGCTTTGCAGGACTTGTCTTCAAGTTTGTGGACTATTAATAAAGCACTATGACAAATTAAAACCTGGAGTCCTAATTTTGGGCATTTCATTATAGGCGTACCCAAGTTTAACCTCTGCATTGCGTTTTTAGATCTGCTTATTTCAAAAAAGAATTCGTAAACTTTGGTATAGGTGATGTCTAAATGGCAAAATGATGTCAGAATCAAAATCCTTATGGTCAATTTCCAGACAAAACACTAAATCCACTTTTCGGATCAGTCACGACATCAAACACACTCCTCCCGCGCCACGCTCTAGTCCTCCGATCTTTGTCTGCACGCGCGCACAAACACTTTATGTGGTTGAGTCTCCAAAGCTCGGCCCGATGTACAGTATGTGGGCAGGATCACACTGAGCTGGGGTCAGAGCCGCGGCTTTTTGTGTCGGCGCAGAGAGCCTCTTGTGTAGAATGTGCGATGGTTGGATGAGTGTGTTTCTCCCCAGACTGCATCGGTAGTAGTCGAGCTGTCTGTCTGCAGGACCGGACTCGTATCTAATGTGATCATATGCAGAGTGGAAATCCCTTTAGCCTCCCAATAAAATACAATGAAAGTTTAGGAATATGAAATACTGAAGAGTTTAAGAACAGAGCTGAAGTGAACTGAATCTATAATCTTCCCTGACTTGTCTTATTCTGTAAATCCTGAAGCTCCACCGCTGTAGTTGGGTTTTGTAATTTTATGCTTCATTTTCTACATGTGTGACTTTAAGACCTGTTATATGACAGGGTTGTCATGGCAAGGCAACAATACAACCCGGAATTTTGTGTTTAAAGTGGTTAAAGTTCTTTGTTAGAAAGTGAGAAAATTTCATCTAATATTTATTTTTAGTTTTATCACTTCCAATGTCACTTGTTCATGTATGAGTTCTATATTATTTTATAAATAATAATTGAATTCAGTTGAAATAAAGCCTGAATAGAAACATTTTCGGTTGTTTTGTTTCTGTGTAGGCCTACTATAAAAAGCACTTTTTTACATTTCAACAGTAGATACTTTTGATACTTAAGTGCATTTAATATGAGCTACTTTAAGACTTTTACTCAAATCATTTTCTGACGGGTGACTTTTACTTTTACAGAAGTCACTTTCACGGAAGAAATCTGTACTTTCACTCAAGTATGGCCTTCAAGTACTTTATACACCAAAAAAGTACTTGGATGTGGCTTTGGTTGCTACAGAAACCAAGATTAAGAGTTGCGTCATCATGATATCCCTTAGATCATAGACAAGTCTTGAAACTCTGATTCTAATCTTTAAAAAACCTACAGTTGAAATTTAGAAAGGGTTTATTCTTTATGATGTCCTATAGTAATCGCTTATATAAAGGAAAGTCTTTGCAACCTTAAATAGCCTTTTATTTATCAGAAGTACTGTATGCCACCCAAGCTTAGAATGCATTAGATTGAATTAACAACATGCTCACTAAAATGGCTGAACACATCAAGGCGTTAAACAACATGAAAAAACAAGATGACATCAATCTTTATCGTCTGCCAGCTGGATCGAATTCTTTCTTGTTGCTGGACACACTGGGCTCTGGAGGGTATGGAATCGTGCACAAGGGCTTTAAAATAGACACCGAGGAGATAGTGGCTCTGAAGTCTGTCTCGAAAGCAGACGGCCAAAAAGAACTGGAAAACCTTGAGGCACTCCGGGAGATCGGCCTAGACGAGAACAACTTGGTCCGGTTCAACGGGCATTACCATCAAGGTGACAAAACTTATCTCGAGTTTGAAAAGCTGGATAAGACCTTGTTTGATCTGATTGGAATGTCCGGGGGCAAGGGGCGGCCTCTGTCAGAGATCCAATCGATCGCAAAGCAGATGATGGTGTCTCTGACTGCCCTGAAGAGCCTCAATATGGTCCATGCTGACATCAAGCCAAACAACATCATGTTGGTTGATCATCTGCGACAGCCCTCAAAGGTTAAGCTCATTGATTTTGGCATGGCTACTCGGGTCTCCGAATTGAAAACTGGACAGAATTTCGGGATTGTTGGTTTCAAGGCCCCTGAAGTAATGCTGGGACTTCCTTTGAATGAGGCCATCGATATGTGGGCTCTTGGCTGCATTTTGGCCTTCCTGTACCTTGGAAAATCTTTGTACAATCTAGGTCTTTGCAAATATCAGGCAATGAAGAACTTGGTACAAATAAGTGGTCAGCCCAACGATAAGCTGCTGAATTCAGGAAGGAAAACCAATGAGTTTTTTACAAAGACAAAACATCTTAAAAAACAATTGTGGAGGCTGAAGGAAGATTGCCGCTGCAAGGAGTGTGCCGTACCAGGCAGGAAACACAAAACGTCTTTGAAGAGCAGCAAGGGGAGCCCAGCATCCTCTAGGATCCAGAAGCCCGGGCAGATTTCAAGTCTCAATGAAATTGTGATGACTCGCCCAGGTGCGGCTGATAATGAGGACACGCAGGCCTTTTTAAGCCTCCTTAAACAGATGTTGCATCTCGATGCAAACAAAAGAATCGACCCCAGCAAAGCTCTACAACATCCTTTCTTGACCATGAAGAACTTTCCCAGTGAGTGTGTCTCAGATCCCGACATGCCATCGGCCCCTGGGAGAAGACGAGTTCGGCAATTGGAAGGATGCAATGGAAAGAGCAAAACAACTTCTGTAGTAGGGGAAAAAGGTAGATGGCACTCATCTGCTAACAGAAGTAAAGCTGAGGCATCACCTGAAAGGGCAAGAGATGGTCGTGTTGAGAAAATCTCTCGCACAGACAAACAAGCCAAAGGTGATGCTGAAATTTGTACCCAAAAGAGGAATATGAAGAACATTCCCAGTGAGTGTGTCTCCAATCGCGACATGCCATCGGTCCCTGGGAGAAGACGAGTTCCCCGATTGGCAGGATGCAATGGAAAGAGCAAAACAACTTCTGTAGTAGGGGAAAAAGGAAGATGCAACACATCTGCTAACAGAAGTAAAGCTGAGGCATCACCTGAAAGGGCAAGAGGTGGTCGTTGTGATGAGAAAATCTCTCGCAATGACAAACAAACCAAAGGTGATGCTAAAAAAAGTACCCGAAAGAAGTGTATGAAGAAAGTCCTCAAATTTTTTAAGGGGCTGTTACCTTTTTGAAACATGGATGATGCTGAATAAACTCAGGTCTGACCTTGAGGGAGACATCTTCTTTTCCCTGAAGAGCTCTCACGTTACTCAACACAGCTCCAAGCAACTAGATGGATACCTGGCCCTTACAGCAGATCAGATGGATGTACTGAAGACGTTCCCTGCTGTCTGCAAGTTGTCTGTTTAGCTGAACACACCTCTGCCTGCCTCTGCAGCCTGGGAACGACTGTTTAGCTTTGCAGGACTTGTCTTCAAGTTTGTGGACTATTAATAAAGCACTATGACAAATTAAAACCTGGAGTCCTAATTTTGGGCATTTCATTATAGGCGTACCCAAGTTTAACCTCTGCATTGCGTTTTTAGATCTGCTTATTTCAAAAAAGAATTCGTAAACTTTGGTATAGGTGATGTCTAAATGGCAAAATGATGTCAGAATCAAAATCCTTATGGTCAATTTCCAGA